>JAOWBW010000993.1:0-28816 GCA_026119855.1 Campanula takesimana
ACGTATAGTTTCAATAAGTTAAGAGCAAGTGAAAACGAACATTCATTTGAGAAAGAATAATATATATTGAAAAAAATATAAGTGAACCGCAATATTTATTATCGAACAAAGAATACCGCAATGTTAAAATACAGCAATGTTACGAAATTATAGAACATAAGATACTCCCTCTGTCCTGAAATATTATGTATCCCTTTTGAGAAGCAATTGTGCATCACAAGGTATAGTTCCCAAGGACATCTATTGGAGATTTGGTTCGGGTTCGGCATCAATATTCGAGATGTGTTAGGATTTTTATGTGTAAATCTTAATTGCAATCATTATATTTTAGACGAGCCTATGACACTTGTGGAGCGCCGTCTTATTGAGTTTTATTAATGCAATTATGTGTTGTTTGCTTTCAAAAAAAAAAAACAATTTGAGAAATAATTTAAAATAATTTTAACTATTTTAATAAAATTTAAATCATATTATTGTAGTCTATCCATGACAAATTCTAAATTTTCATAAACTAAGCAATATTATTGCTCAAAATTTGTGCAAGTTAACACAAAAATAGACTAATTTTTTGATATTGACGTAGTACTCCCTCTGTCCCTAAATGAGTGTCCAAATTCGATTTTAAGGGACACTGAAAATCTCAACTTTTTGAACAATTTGGTAACAACAATTCATAGATAATCTTGTAATCTCATTTCCAAACCTTTAGATTTGCACGTATAAAGAAACCGGTGAAAAAAATTTCGAAAAAAAAACGTTTAAAGAGAAAGTTATGTTAAAAAAAACACTCATTTAGGGACAAAAATTTCTTGAAAATGGACACTCATTTAGGGACAGAGGGAGTAATAACTTATGGGAGTAAATTTTTTCTTTGATCCTATACGAAAAACGTACCGTATTTGGTTCGAAATGCCAAACCAGCTCAACTCACTTGTATTCTAAAATCAAATAAAAGTGCCTTCGACAACTCTAATCTCAAGCATTAGATTTGACGTGAAAAGATCGTAATGAATTTGAAGACTTCAAATTGTTTCTCCCTTAATCTCAATCAATATGAATTTCCTAATTTATAAAACATTCATTTTGAAGCAGAGGTAGTATAATAATTCTAAATTCAACGCTTGAAATTGATTTTAGGATGTCTTTAGACGCCCTATTAACATGCTGACGCATGACCCATGGAGACAAATGTCACCTTCTGTCCGAATTTACAATCGAGGTTATTAATATCCGCCAAAATGCTGATACTATTTGCTTAAGCGCGACTAAACAGGTCAGTTGTCAGACAATTTTAACTTGCAGACCGCATCATATAATACAGGCCGGAATTTCGTACGAAATAATTTGAGTTTGCATTACAAATGACAGTAAAATGGCCAACAACTTACACCAACAGTGCAGGAACAGCCCATGAGAGCGGAAGGTTTTGTTGAACCATAAAAAGAACGACAATGTTCTCAAGGTAATGCTGGAAGAATCTTCCCTGAGCATGTACCGAAGCCAACGTTGTAACCATTCCCCTGCAAATGAATTCAAAGTCGAAGAGTCAGTCTTTGTAAATCAGATAGTGTGAAAATGCCATGAATGTGAAACCCTATCCTTTATGTATGTGGAAGGGGCGGAAGGAAAGAAAGAAAAGAAAAAAGATCTCTTAAAACGAGTAACACCCAAAAATTCAAAGGAAAACAAGTTTGCCTACATAAATTCAAATCTAACATAATGATGAAACGAAAATTGGTGTAAAGGGGTGTGCTACATCAAGGGAATTTCAGTAGATGTGTACTCTCTCCGTCCTACAATAAACATTATAATTTCTTTTCAGGGTTGTCACTAATAAATGTCCTATATCATTCACAACTTTTATCATGCCTTTCCAATTGTACAATTACCGAATGTTTATTACTCCCTCCGTCCCAAAATGATAGTCCAACTTCTCCATTTTGTTTGTCCATAAAGCTAATTCCACTACCAAGAATCAAGGCTTCAAAAGCACTGAATTTCCAAAACTTATAATGCAACCTTAAAAGGTTTGGAAAGTCAAACAGGACTATCATTTTACGAGGGAGTAATATACTTTGAAAATTGAACACTTTGTAGGGAGATGTGTTATACATTGTACTCTTCACTCATCTATTGCATGTCTCTCAAATTATCAATTCAAATTGCAATATTGGACGAAAATGATACTTTCATCATTGTTTCCATATCAATTAGAACATGTATTATTGGACAGAGTATTCTAGGTACTACTATATTGCTACCATTCACATCAGTATATCAACATGATAATACGACAGATAGATGCTCCATAGAGTGAGTGAGTGAGTGAGAGAGAGAGAGAGAGAGAGAGAGAGAGATTAACCTTGCAAACACCGGTAAAAATGACTTCATCTCCATCCTCCAGGAATTTACGACTTTTTCCACCTAAAGACACCTCTTTTGTTCCGTTCCATGTTAACTCTAGCAAGCATCCATAAGATTCTGGTTCCTAGTAAAATTCCAGCACTCATTGAGATTCAGCAAAACAATTACAAGTAATCTTCGCCAGAGAAAAGACATAAATATGGCATCATATTGTAATGATACATACTCCCTCTGTCCCATACCAATGGGCACTTTTGGTCAAACCAACTTGAACTTTGACCAACATTTTATGCTAAATTATTAATCTCCATAAAAATTTATAAAAAGTTACTAAATTAGTAATGAAAACATTATCAATAATTTTTTTTTTAATTTTTATGGAGATAAATTATTTAGCATAAAATGTTAGTCAAAGTTCAAGTTGGTTTGACCAAAAGTGCCTATTGGTGTGGGACGGAGGGAGTATAAACTTACAGGTCCACTAATTGTTCCAGTTCCAAGAAGATCACCAGGCCTCAAATTACAACCATTAACTGTATGGTGCGCAAGTTGTTGGGTTAGTGTCCAATACCTAGAACAAAAGCAGATTGTATCATCAAGCAATAGATTCAAACTCAGCAGAATTATAAAATTGCTTATCCATTTCATCAAATAATCATCACCGTATATTGTTAACTTTTTGAATTAAAAGAACTAGCCCACCAGGATTGGGAAACTGAAATGCAGCTGAAATTATACCCAAGAAAGACCCATCCCCACAATGCTAACCAAAGGTACTACGTTTATGCAAGCTACAAAATGACTTAAATACTTGAAATACGTCAAACTAGAGAAACCCAAAAGAGATAAATGTTAAAGATTTAAGATATCCATAGACAATGAGACGTCATCTGTCCTGGTAGTTCTTACCCAAGTGACGACATGAATGGCCTCTTCGTTCACCACCCCCATGGGAATGGTGGAAGGACCTTCCCTTATGGGGGGTTGTGGGGCAAACATTGGAGGCTTTTCTGAACTGATAACAGGACATACAAGATGTCATGGCATTAACAACTTTATGGACTTATGGTACCAAAAGGACAAATGTCAAAGCTTTAACAAAAAATCAATAGACAATGAGACACCATCCACCCTGGAACTGATAATATCAGTCTCGCTACTGATTGATGACCAGTGACTACGTGAAGGGAACTGATAATAGACTATGGTCAGAAATGTCACAAAAATAATGATTATAATCTAGGGGTACTCGATAGTACTCCCTCTGTCCCAGAAAGATAGTCCTATTTTGACTTTTTATGGTCAACAAAAATAAACTTTGACCAAACATTGGTGTCAATTTAATGATCACAATGAAATTTTAAAAATTATTTTTGATAAACCACTTAATGATTTGTCAATTACAAAATTTAAAATTTTACTAGAATGATTAGATTGACACTAATGTTTGGTCAAAGTTCATTTTTGTTGACCATAAAAAGTCAAAATGGGACTATCATTCTGGGACAGAGGGAGTATTAAAATAATATTAAGAGAAAATTCCTGACTGGACTGGTATTGAGGTTATTTCTTGTGACAACAGAGTAATCATTACCATTCCAGTATAAGTGTGAGAATATGCAAGTGATAGATACAGTGAAGGTCCTTACAAGTGATTAAAGTTACTCCTTGTAACGGTGCACGCATCTTCTTGTCCAGCAGGTTTAATCCGAACCTTCATCAACAACAAAATCTCATCTAGTGACCGTGTAATCCACAGAATTTGATTCAAATTTGTTTTAATTTAAATTTATTTGGAGTAAAACAGAAAACATCATGACACTCTTGAAGAACACCACTGATAAATGTTGACCAAATGAGATATGCAAAATAAGTCTTGCACCAAATGTAGGAAGAATTATGGAAATTGAGTATTTAATAGATTATGAAATACCCCTCCGTCCCATAACAACTTGCACCAATTTCATTATTGAGTGTCCAATTGGTAAGTCTCACTTTTCTAAAATGTCCAACCTTTTTTTTATTCATCCTAACCCACTTGTAGTGCTCACACACTTAAATTGTGGGTCTCTCTCTCACCTCATCATACTCACAACCCATTTCTCATATATATATATATATATACACACACACTCTCCTCAATTCCAGTGTTGGATAAAATGGTGCAAGTTGTTATATGACGGAGGGAGTATATGTTTGGAAACATATATCATAGACCAAATAGTGCTCCAATAATGGAGCAATACTTGTTAATGAATTATTATACCAGAGGTACAGTAGACCCAAACTACATGAATGGTAATTAAAACAAAACAAAAAAAATCTAACATGTGAAGTTGCTCTATATAGTTAACCCAAGTAGTTAGGACAAGGCTCAATTTAATAGGGTATATGCACATAAAACATGTTATGTATACCTCCAACGAAATATCATAGTTTTTGGATATCTTTTCTGCAAGATATGGCAATGGGTGAGGGTCCTGCAATAATAAAATTATATTATCATGGCACTTCATCAGTAAAAAATTGCCACTAGAGAGTAGGGAAGCATAATTGTATGAATAGAAGTTTAATACTTTAAAAGAATCTATGTTACCTGCTTTGGAGCATCACAAGCAAACGGTTCAAGAGCATCTAAAGTCACAATCCAAGGGGATATTGTAGTACCTGAAAGATCAAAAAAATATGAATTTGCTGCTATAGTTCAGAAATCAACAGAAATGCGATCACCAACAGGACGCTAGTCTAGGTATCTGCTGCTTGCTCGAAATTGATTGAAATTGTGAACTGATAGTTGGATTTCTTACCAAAACTTTTCCCAAGAAAAGGTCCAAGAGGAATGTACTCCCATGCCTGAATATCTCTGGCTGAGAAGGACATTTTCTAATCAACATAAATGAAAGTATGAAACTGACAAGGGAAGACAGCAAAAAAGACCAAGACTATTACGCTTACCACTCCAATCATTCATAAGGACGATTCCAAAGATGTGATCTGCAGCCTCATTAACATCCACTGATGTTCCCAATTTATTTCCGGGACCAACTACAGCAGCCTTAATACAAAAGGGAAATATAAGGTGAAAAAACATGAACAATATAAAGATGCAAAGTGAGGAGGTGATATTTACCATGCACTAAAGCGATTGAAAATTTGAACAAAAAAAAGACTAAAAAATCCCCATTTGTTAAGGCCAGCACAGACAACCCAGCATGCCACAAGATTCGAACGCAAGGCAGGGTAAAAGATAGAAGGAGCCAATAAGGGTTCATATAAATTAAGAACTTCATGGTCTACAAAAAAGAATTGCCATAGAGCTAACCATTTCTAGCTCAAAGTCCAACTTCCGTGACGGTCCAAAGTATGGTGGAGAACTGCCACTTGGATGCCCTTGACCTCTGCAAGAAAAAAGTATAAATAAGAGATTCCGAAACTATAAGGCATAGCAAGAAAAGATAGAAAACTGAACTACTTGTAGCCAATTGGTAATTATAAATACTCCCTCCATCCCGATTTAAGGTTCCTACTTTGACTATGCACGGGGATTAAGAAAAAGTAAATGTTGTGAGTATGAAAAGTGAAGTAGGAGAGAGAAAATGGGTAGGGAGTTTTTGTTGTGAGAATGATAAGTGGGTCTCATTGTCCATTTTAGGTAATTAAGTAAAGTAAGAACCTTAATGGGATTTTTACCAATAAGTCCCTCCTAGAAGATGGAATTTGCCAATAAAAACAAACATTTTCCTATTCTACTTTAGGGTCCCTGAGTTGAAATGAAAACTCCCATAGAGTCCTTACTATAATTTAAATGACAACATTACCCCTGCAACCCTAACAAAACCCGTCTCCTCTCTCTCCCCTAATATGCGACTCATACTCCCTCCGTCTCTCTACTTTCTCTCTCTACCTTCTCCATCTCACCTCCGGCCACGACTTCCATCGGCGCCTCCACCACGCCGACACCTTCAGTCCATCGGCCATCCCTCTCTATCTTCTCATCCTCCGGCCACCATCCATTCGCCGGCCGAAAGCAGTTTCGGCCAGACATGTCCGAAACTATCATCGCCAAATCCAGCAATGGAATTAACAATGAACACCAGATCCAGCCTCCTCTTAGCAAGACGAAGGCAACGCCGTAAATATCGCTGCCAAACGCCACCGCACACGACGGCAACTATCACCGCCAGCAAGATTCTGGCTAGATCTATTATGGCCAGTGACCGGCGGAACTCCGGGAAGACCCTTCAACACCACAGATAGCTGCGCCTTGCCCAGACGAAATCGGTGGTGTAAGAATCGCTCCAAAAGCAGTTTTTTGTGTTTTTTAGGGTTGTTTCTTAAATTTTCAATTGTTTTCTGTTTAAATTTGAATATACAACTGATAAATGTTTTTCTGGGGTTTTTTGCTTCAATTTTTTCAACGGACTTGTGTTTGATTTTGAAGCAGACAACTGATGAATGTGTTTCAAGGATACTTGATTCAGATTTTTAGCTAGTTTTGGATTCGATTTTGAAGCATACAACTGATAAATGTATTTAAATGACACAATTGTGAAATGAATGACTCAATTGATAAATTGAGACATGAATTTGTCAGTTTTAAAAGTGAAAAAATTTTAAGCAATTGTGGTGAAGTGAGACATGAATTTAACAATTGTAAAAGTGATTTTTTAAAATTTCTCAATTGTTCTTTAGTTTAGAGGATTTATCAGTTGTTTGTTTTAGTTTAGGGGATTTATCAGTTGTTTGTTTAGTTTAGGGGATTTATCAGTTGTTTGTTAAGAACATAATTGAGAAAAATTGTGAAAAAAATTGCAAGTGAAAAAAAGAATAAATGAGATATGATTTTATCAGTTTTTACTCAATTATGAACAACTGTTAAATGAATGTCTCAGTTATTTTATTCAAATTCATGTGTGAACAACTGTGAAATGCATGTCTCAGTTATTATAATGATTGTGAAAAATTGAGAGATAAATTAATCAGTTTTTAAAATGAAAAATGACACAACTGTGAAATCACATAATTGAGGAATCATACAACTAAGAAATCAGTGATTTTACAAGTAAAAAATGAAATTTTATTTTCTAAAATTGTGAAATTAATTGAGAAATGAAAAATGAATTTCTCATAATTTTACAAGTGAAAATTGAAATTTTTATTTCTAAAATTTGAATTATGTATTGAGTGTACTTGTTTTATTCTTCTTGACTATACGATTAAAATGGTGGTTTCAGATTATTTTTTCGATTCTTAAACTTTGAGATATTGCATTTTATAAATTTGGGTGGAAAAAAAATTAGAAGAGAGAGAAAGAGGGAGAGTGAGAGTCAGGGAGAGAACGCACATGGAATATGCGCTTAGTGCTGGCTAGCGCGCGCGTCAATGGAAGCGGGGGCAATTTGGTCCAGTGAAAAGTCTAGGGACTTTTTGGTGAGTTTCCAAAATGTCTGTCCTTATTGGTCGTTTTTATTTGGGTGAGGGACTTATTGGTCAAAGCCTCAAACATAATTTGGGAATGTGAAGTTTGATACCGTCAAAAAAGAGAAATGGAGACTCCGGTGCTCTAAGAGAGTCATATGCATGCAGCTATAGGAAAAAATATATGTGCAGCCTTCCTTGTACAGAGAGGCTGCTTCTACCTATGTAACAATGAAGGCTGACTAATTGAGCAACATCTCAGGTATTACAGCTACAGTAAATAAAGTGTTGAATAGGTTGATGACAGTTTGACAAACTTAAATCTAAGCGCTTATTTTCTCCTGATGTAAGGTCACACAAACACATGCATATGTAACTGCATAAAATAACATCTACAAGTACTATCCATTAATCTGACCCGTCCTGTTATTTGTAGTTAGACTTAAATTTTTGTGTCAAAAGGCTGTTCATGTCGGTGCATGTTAGACATCTAGTACAATGTGGCAACCTCACTATCGCAAAGTATGAGATGGTCACTACCCTAACAGATTTACATCTCAGCTATAAATCTCAAAATGTTATAGACAAGATTGTAAGAGACAGCTATACTCAAAATCAATGATAGTTCTTAGCTATTTATATTATATTGAAAATTATTCAATGTATTTATTTTCAAAACTCAAGTACAATGGATGAGGACATTTTACAGCATTCATATGAAACCTTGAAGCCTAGTTACCTGGGTCTAATAATATCAGTTCCAGAGATAACAATGGATGATGCTCGTCCATGATAAGCAATGGGAAGTTGGAACCTGAAAAATTGTGGAGATTTCGTATAAATTAACTGAAAGGGCCACAAAGCAGAGGATAAGAATGTTGAGTTCCTGATCAGAAGCAATATCTTTAACTTCCATAAATAACTAACCACCATACCAGTTTGGATTAATTGCATTCTCTGGCCCCCGAAACATGATCCCACAATTCCTAGCATGATGCATGGATGAAAAGAAATCCGTGTAGTCTCCAATAGCTATGGGCAGAAGCATCTGTACCTTGTTCTGAAACATCGGGTAGTCTACATTAGCCTTAGAACAACCATAAGATGGAGGATAGAACTGACCATCAAGGACAACATACGTAGCTCCGAATCTTACCAGTGGCAAAAGTGCTTTCTGCCTTAAACTTGTGTTGTCTCTCAGAGATGGTTCAGCAGCTAAATCACAAAATGAGAAGCTTCAGAAGGTTTGAAACTATAATTAGTGCTCAAGTTCATTGAGATGCTATTACTTTCTTTAAAAGCAGCACCATCATTTTATGAACTTGCATGCTTCCTAGGCCATAACATCATCTTTTTTTTCTTTTTTTCTATTTTTACTTTGATTGTACTAGGTCCTCAATCTTTTTCAGGTGATAAAGACAGCGTGTTATAACGAAGTTCAGTAGATGAAAGAATAATCATACATGACAAGAGCTTTTGTAGTGTGGCACGAGCTTCCTTCCATGCTGGTCTTCCCAATTCCAAGAACTTGTTGAGATTAGGCTGCATTGAGAGTTATTAAGTATTGACACACTTTTTAAAAGTCACTTGACTGAAGTCTGTTCATAATCACAATCAGAAAGACAAAATTCGTAAACAGAATATTGCACATGTCATTAGAATGTATAATAACATGGGCAAACATCATATGGGAATATTTAACATTGACAAACCTGTCAAACCATATGAAAAAGAGAACCACAATCTAACCTTTTTGGTTTGCATTTTAAACATGTCAGGGTTTTACCTTTTTTCGGGATATCTGTCTCACTAAAATATTCAATCCAGAAACTAGCAATGAAAAGTAGTCAATCTTCTAGAATACTCCATAAGGCTTAGTAAACAATTACTTGTTTTCATGAAATTTCAAAACCTAAGGAAACAAAGGATAATGACAAAATAAAAAGACATTACTTTTTACAGTGTCAACTTGTCCACCATAAAATCAAAACTGTTTAGTTACATAAAACGAATATCACAGATAACATGAAAGGGTCAGATAACTTAGATTTACAATTAAATAGGTGAGAATTCACAAAACTAAATTAGAATGCGACACATTTACAAGGTCAAAGAGTAATGTATTTGGACTAACGTGGTTTATTAGGCCTTCACGTGTTTCAGTGAGTCACGACATATTTCATTTGGGGGTAACTAAATCTGATCGGCTAGGTCTCCACAATCAAAGAAATTAAGTGACCAATAGATTCTTGAACCGTTATTTTTTTTTCCTCAACACCCAAACACAAACTGAATGACATTTCAAGCAAAGAGAAGTGCGGAACAAAACCTCACAGCATCTTCAACATGGAAAGACATCAGAAAATGCTTTCATCATGTTCCAAGCGATAAATGACCTCAAAATTCAATTAAGCTTTCAACATTTCATTTATCAGCCGATTATTCACCCAATCCCAAGTCGCTTTATGAGCTCAATAAGTGACTAAATGTACACGACCACAGCGTATAGACTCAAAATTCAGACATTATTTTTCGAAATACTTGTCATCAATCTCAATTTTATTGCTCCCATCCCTAAATCAAAACAGAACACTACTTCATTTCAAAAACAAAAACCAAATTACTTCCTCATTAGGTGTGTTTTGGGTACACATGGTCATTTCCCTCCATGCCATTTCAGATTAATTTGCAAAAGGAACGATATACATGATTTTATGTGCACATAATTGTCCAGAAATGCAATTAGTTTAGTACACAATCAAAATGACACGGAAAATGACAGACAATTTTTTGCAATAGTATCGAAATTAAAGAAGTGTAAAAAGAAACTTGATAAATCAAAATCAACCTGACGGAAGCAATCAGAATTGCTAAGTAAGGGGCCGTCGAAGAGGCCGGCGGAGGAAACGACGGAGAGGTCCAAGACGTAGTCTCCAATTGCTACTCCCGGTCTAGGTTCTGAACCGGATTCAGGCTTGAAGACACCGTAAGGAAGGTTCTCGATTGGGAAGTGAGAGTCCGGCGAGACGTCGATAAAGGACTCCATAGCTATAGTCGTGCTTCCGGTCGGAGCTCCGATGAGAATTAAGCAGTTCAGTCAGTGTCTCAGTGAACTCAATAAGTGTGTTGTGTTAAGTTGGGGGTGTTTATAGTTGGAAGAGACGTGTAAAAATGTTGCAAGTGATCATCCTCTTTTCGCCTATGCTTTTTATTTTTTTTTTAATAAAAAAATTCCTAATTAAATTGATACCTAATTCTTTAAAATAGTTTGGAGAACCATTTAATAATTCAAAAGAATATGTTGAAATATTTCTTCAAAAATAAAAATAAAATATGTTGAAATATATAAACTACTAAGAAAAACGTGAAAGCAACCTATAATCAATTGATTTCTTTTTTAAGAAATTGGTTACTAATATTGTTATTCAAAAGTATTTATATTAATAGTATGAATATTTTTCCATTAGAGCAAAATGAATACTAAAATATACTCCCTCTGTCCCAGAAAGATAGTCTTATTTTGACTTTTTATGATCAACAAAAATGAACTTTGACCAATCATTAGTGATAATCTAATCATTTTAGTGACATTCTAAGAAATTTAATTGATAAATCATTAAGTGGTTTATCAATAACAATTTTTAGAATTTCATCGTCATCATTAAATTGGCACTAATATTTGATCAAAGTTTATTTTTATTGACCATAAAAAACCAAGATAGGACTATCTTTCTGGGACAAAGGGAGTATTAAAAAGCTTTTATTTATTATTTTTTTGCTACGGTAAAAGCTGTTCAAAATTTGTGTTTCTCTACTGTGTGCATATATTTTCCTTCTTTTTTTATTTCCTTATTATTAATAACAAAACATGTGTACTTATTTTATTTTATTATTTTTTACAAAAATATCTAAATTTGCTAGTACTAAATATGACTGAACTTTAGGGAGGGAGTGAAAAATAATAAATCTGAGAGCGGAAACTACATGTTGATGTAATATCACATGGCCAAGTTTATGTATAATGTCTGATAAACTTTTGTTTTAAATAGCAATAAATGTGAAATATAGATCTAAATTACTGAAATCGACATTATAAACCCTACATTGCAACCCAAAATTAAATTGGAAGTCATAAAATAATGTAATTTCCCACAAATTTAACATGCTCGTATGGAGTGTGGTAGGTGTTACCAACCCTTCAAAGACAATGAGTGAAATTAGTCCCTGTTCATTCTAATAATTTACATTGATCAGGTTTGGATTCAAGATTTCTGGCTTTTTATTATGATTTTAATTTTAATGTTTGCTTTTATGACAGTGAAAGAGTTTGATACAAATTTTCTTTAGCCTTTGTGACAACTTTATTTTTCAATATTTTTCATAATATCAGATATTTGATTGAAAAATGGTGACGAAGATTCATATTTAATCCATATCTGTTAAATTAATCTTTTTGAAATTTGAACTGTCCCTTACGTTGACTCGTAAATATATGTGTGACATTGCTATGTTGGCATGCCCATTGCCCACAACTTATCTCATTCAATAATTTTACAAATGATCAAGTCAAAAATAATACTCCCCTTCTTTCTAAATGAATATTAAAAAAAAAATGCTCTTGAGAAATTTAAAACTCTTTTAGATATTTATTTAATGACAGAAGTAAAAGAGAAACAAATAAAATAATGCACATCACCAATGTTTTATAGTGCGTACTAAATTCGCGAATTTTAATTGTCATTGGCAGAAGTAAATCAAGCAATTAGTTAACAAGATTTGGTTGATATGTACTTTTTGTTGGAAAAATATGTTGTGTGTGAAGGAAATTGTGTACATTTCCTTGGAAGAATCGTTTGTCGTTGGACAAAGATTATTGTGGGTTCATATTCTACTCCGTGAGAACATGAAAATGATATTTTTATTTGTTCAATTTGAAGATTGGATGATAAAAATATTATAGCTTAAATAAATGGTTGGAAGTTGGAAATGTGAGTTTGTCTCACATGTGAAAAAAATGAAAAAAACTAGTTGATAGTTTTTGCCATTTTTTATTGAATTATAATTCTTTTAATTCAAGATTAATTCCAAGAATAACTTCCAAGGTTAATGTCCATTTATGATTGGAAAATGAAACTCCAAAAAGAAATTGATGGCAAGGTTAATTGTTGAATTAAGATGATCATCAATATGTGGATTAATTGGAGAATTAATCCTTGGGGAGTTTTGAGCTATAAAAGAAATACCCACAACTATTTGAAAGTAAAGAGAAAAAGAGAAGAGAAAAAGAATACACAATTGAGAATTTTTCCTTCAATCTTCTTCCTCCCTCTTGCAATTTGTTCACCTTCTTCCTTTGGCCTCCTAGAACAAAATCAATGGTGATATCGTCCAAGCATATTAGTTCATTTCGCCGGAAGGCTTAAGTGCGAAGTGGTTCCGGTTAATCCGTTTTATCCTGTGAGACTAACGCCCGTTGAAACCTCAAGCACTCGTAGAGAGGAGGACGAATTAGTCTTAAGGAAAGTGTGTTCTCACACGACTCGGATACAAGAGATCAAAGATGGACAAACCCAATGAAGAGATCAAATACGGTTTTATCGTTTATTTTCATGTTTTCATTCTTTCAATTTGTAATTGTAATTTCAATTATATTGTAATCTTTCAATATTTACAAAATTTTATCCAACACTTCTTTTATCTTTGGTCCCTTTTTATTTCACAATTATACAAAGATGAATATTTAAATTTTTGTTCATATGTTTAATCAATTTAGTCATGAAAATACAATTATATGTGACACTTTTTTATTATAAGAAGCAGTGGCGGAGGTAGGGCATAGGCTATGGGGGCAATTGCCCCCCCCCCCCCCCCCCCATTGAGTTTTCAAAATGATTCACAAAAAACTGAAAAAACAAACATAAAAAAAGCCATGTTACATGCTTATAGTAAAAAATAAAAACAAAAAACAATTGAAGTTTTTTGCATGCAATTCACCAAAATTAATTAGTGAAATAGAAAGGTGAATCAAAATGATTCAAACCGGCCCGGTTATACAATGGGTAGTCCATTTCCGGGTAACGAATCAAATATCACCCACCCACCAACAAACCCGGAAAAGGCCTCCATTAGTCCATTCACCTCAGTATAAAAACCCAGCCCCTCTACTCAATTCAACTTCTCTCACCCTCCCAAACCAGAATCTTCACAATTGGCGCGAAACCAAAACAGTACGATCGCTGCGTAACGTTTAAAAAGTTTAACATTTCAAAATTGATTACCGATTTGTGTTTAATTGATTCGAATTTAAAACCCTAACTACTTAAATTTCTTTACAAATGTGATTGTAGGAGCGGGATAGGGAAAAATGTCGTTCGATTTGACGCTGAAGCCATCCTGCGGCGGCTGCGGATCGACGGTAGATCTGTACGGCAGCAACTGTAAGCACATGACGCTGTGCATCACCTGTGGCAAGTCCATGGCGGAGCGACAGGACAAATGCCGTGATTGTGGCGCTACCGTTACTCGATTGATTCGGGTTTGTTTTTCGTCTTCCTGATTGGTTTTCACTAGTGCGGATTCATACATGCAAGTTTTATGCATAAAAAATAAGTTTAGTCTCAATCTTCACTTTGCGAAGTCAATTTTTGTATTCTTCATGATTTAAGGTTTGAGATGGAGTTCCTTGTTCGTTGCGGAACTGTAGAATCTGTGATTCATGAAATTTATGTAGGTTATAACTGCTGTGTCTATATTAGTTAAATGCTCCCTCCGGACCTGAAATACGTTCCATGTTTGTATCATTTAACTTGTCAAATTTGTATAGAATGTGCTCTAGTTGTTTGTACATTGATTGTTCAAAATTGCACCAAAACTGTTTGCTTAATTAGAAATGCCTCACTTAATTTGGGATGGACCAAAACAAATAGAGCGCCTCTTATTATGGGACGGTGGGACTATCTAAAGGGTTGACGTTGTTTTGAGAGATTGTATGCTCGTTGTTTCTGATGTATGTCTCACTCTGACTTTCCAAAGTGGATTCAGCAATATTCAACTAAGATTTGACATGAGTTACTCGGTTTCCAGAACTGTGCTGTATGAGAGAATTGGGGATATATATGGTAATGATGTTTTAGAAGTTATCTTTTGAGTTATCTTTTGCCAATGTGAAAATATAGTGGCAAATCTAGTTGATGGTTGTCAGTTAATCTAGGAGAAATAATTAAGTAAGTTTTACTTTCTAGATTATTTCCTAAAAATGAGAAGTAATGTCTAACAAGCCTACATCTAACTTTTTTTGGATTCACTTGTGAATTTTGTAAGGAAGTTGTATATATGTGTGGATGTTACTCATTATTAATGTGAGCTTTATATTGTGAAAGACTTCACCATGATATTTCTGTTGTTAGCTGATTGCTGCTCTTTGAATGTGAGCTTCGATGCTGTAAATAATTTACTGTGGTAATTTTTTTTTTTATCACCCATTTCATGGGATGATACAAAGCTGATAAAATTCAGAGACTATGATGATGATCATTATCATCTCTTTCTCTCACTCTCTACTTTTATTACAGATAGTATTGTGGCTGCAAGATAGCGAGTTGCTAGAAAAAAGTATAGACAGAAGCACCTCTTTTGTATGCCAATGAATAATGAACCAATCGCATTACATGCCAAGATCTAAACTTAATAATGGTCATTTCATTTCTGTCATTAGAATTTTGAATCGAACCTGACACAACCAGATAATATATCTTAATTGTTCGAGCCAAATCTCCATAAAAGCGTCTCATTTCGACTTCTCAAAGTCAATTTGTCAATATTTTGACAAAAAATTGACATGGACTTTTCTTTCTCTCTCTTTTCAAAATTATAAAATTTTCCATTCATATACTTTTTCATATAATTTACGGATTCTCAAATCTTACTACCGTAATCACTAAAACTATATTTCAAACATCGAATTAGAAAAATGATCAAGAAGTTATTTAAAAGTCCAATTGCTATTTCATTTATGACGCAGAGCTGGTGTATATGACAGTGATGTCTTAAAGTTTATTTTCTGTTGAGAAACAATGGCTCAATTAGTTTGATGGTTGTCAGTGAATCTATGATAGCGTATCAGCGTTCAAAAATATTTTACTTTTTAGACCCCTTTTTTTGTTAAGGTTAAATTTATTTCAAAATATATAGTGTGTCATCAGTCTATTGTAAAGAAAGCACTGGGTTAGAGAAATGCTTTGTTTGATGTCCGTTGTTAAATATGAAGATGCATAACCTAGGAGGGGTGGTGCCGGATAAAGAATGTTGGGGTTGTTTGTTTAGCCCTAGATTGTAGGTTTGAGCAGTTGTTTTTTTTCTTTCCCAGAGTCATTTGCCTCTATTGTTGGTTAATAGTTTATGTCTAGTTTTGATTTCTTGCAGTTGGCTTATTTTTTCTGGTTGTAAAGGTGGATATCTTGGTGTTCTCTTCCCTGTCCATAAAACCTTTTTTTTTTTACAAAATATATTAAGTAAAACTTTAATGTATAAATACCTTGCCACTTTAGCGTAGTTAAAAGTGGAGAGAAAAATGCTCCTTTTTTACTTCTTTGTGGGCTCTGGGAAGGTTCCAAATAATGCTTTCCTACGATGGCATAGTAGCAATGAAGAGGAAGAAAAGAGAAGAAAGAACTCTCAAGTCAGCTCTTGTTGATAAGATCATCAATAATGCTGTTTGGGTGGGTGAACTTTGTGTTTTTCCTTGACATGATTTGGTTTTTGTTCTTGCTTGGAAAATGATTTTGTTGTTGGTCCATATTACAATTTCACAATCTCCTTTTCTGCTATGGGATAAACGGCCGTTATAAAATGTGTGACTTCATGTACTTCATTATACATTATCTCCTGAAGTTCTGAGTGCTGATTTTTCGCAGTGGTGCATCTGTGTTAATAGGATTATAATGTACGGGTATGCTCAAGCAGTGACAAAAATTACTTCATAGGCAGATTTGTTAGTGGGTTACCAAATTTTTCGAAGAAGAAGAATGCTGAGAATAAGTGGTCTATCATAAAAGATGGATTGCAGGGACGCCAGCTTACTGATGCCTTACGGGTATAAATTTACTCTGCAACTTATTTCTACTTTCCATACATTTTTTTTCTTTCCTGCTGAAGTTACTTTGTTACTAATGAAGCTAGTCTGATAGCTATATTGAGGCAACCAGATTTCATAGTTAGAACTGAAAAAAATAGCACAATGTCCGACGTTGATGCCTGTCAGCTATTGATTTCTGTCAACACCTAACCTCAATTCAGTAACCATGTGGGTGGTTGTCTGAAGTGTGATTTTTTTGGTTCACTGAAGACTCAAGGGGTTTGACTCGTATAGAGTATAAACCTCTGCTTAGGGTAGCTTTATGTAGTGTTAGTGTATTACAGATGGGGATATGCCTTTATGTTCTTAAGGGA
The DNA here is from genome assembly GCA_026119855.1 of Campanula takesimana. NCBI lineage: Eukaryota > Viridiplantae > Streptophyta > Magnoliopsida > Asterales > Campanulaceae > Campanula > Campanula takesimana. Next base: position 17,230 of record JAOWBW010000993.1, read on the forward strand.
CAATTACCAAAAGTTGTTAGCTTATTTTGTCAATTTGTAAACTTTTACCTGCGTACTTCCAAATTAGTTTTAATTTTTTTCCAACACTGTTAAGCTTCACTAAGAAAAATGCTGACAAGGCATTAAGAAATCTATTTTTAATATGAAAATATCAGTGCTTGACATGTAAGTTACTATATAATATAGTTATGCCCGAGTCCATGTAAATGCCTTGTTGGACTAAAACTTTGTCAAATTAATCTATATTAGCATCTGTTAGTGAATATATGGCGCTAGTTTTTTTCAGAGAAAATAAGAAAAAAAGTTAATAGCACGAACGTCAATTTGCTTAAGCCTAGTATGCAGGTCAAAACGTAAAGTTGACTAGAGTATGCTAGTCATTTTGATCAATATCTCTATTCCAAATGCAAAAGCGCTCCTCCTGAAAGATAGAAGAAAAATGAATTTTCTTTAGGTTTTATTCTTAACGACTGTTGTGTAGAGGCTTGTGAAATTCGAGCGTCAATGTTGATGATATTTTGATATGCGAAACCTTGTCGTTTAAAACTCTACTGTAGCGTGTTTTGAAATATTTGTACCAAAATGCACATTTATGGGGAATAATCATTTTTGGAAATTGAACGTTTCCGTCAACCTACACTGTTAGTAGTTAATAGTAATTTTCTTGATCATTAATAAGAGAAATGATTTCACTCCATTGCTTGTCCTTTCAAGGAACTTTTCGGCTTCAGGTGATTTTTAACACTTCTATGAGTTAATCAATTAATTCTTATTTTTAATATTTACTATTTAAAAAATCTGTGGCTCTATGTTGCTTCTTCTATAAAGGACCTTCTAGCGTATGTTTGAATGTGAAAGTCTTGATTAGTAATTCTATGAAGTAGGATTTACATGTGTACTACTTTAGTATGCAATCACACTTAATAGAGAGGAGTGTGGTGATGTTAGTTGGACATCAGTCATCAGAGCACTACGATACCAATATACCTTATGAAGGAACTAATATGCATTTCTTCCTCTAGATGCTCTGAGAAATTCGATTGGAGCTTTTGTCATCGTGCCAGTTGAATTTCCATCTATTTTATTGTCTTTCTGGCCCTATGATCAGTACATGCATTTTTAGGAGAGGTTCAAGAATAAGCCTTGGCTGTTGGAGGATGAAAGTGGACAGTTTCAGTTTCAAGGTGTACTCGAGGGGGCACAGTCAGCAACATACTACCTTCTAATGCTTCAGGGAAAGGAGTTTGTTGCTATTCCCACTGGGTCTTGGTATGTACTATTAGGCCTCAAAATTTAAGATCTCTTTAATTTTCTTGAAAGTATCATCAAGTGGTGTGTCAAATCATTGGTACCCATTTCATTTTATGTCCCACATATGTGAAGGGAGCTATTGGCAATTGGTTGAAGTCGCTTTCAATAAAGGAAAGTTGACTTTTTTCCAAATTATAATAAGTGACTCTGTTTTAGGATGGAAGGGGTATGAATTTTAAACTTGATCAACGCTTTAGGTACCTTTTATTGTCACTGCTTTTTACCTTGTCTGCTCAATAGTGAAACGATTATTACAGCTTGTACCCAGTCATATCCCATCTACATTCACAATTATGCATTACCTATATTAGATGCTTAGCTCTTTAGGATGTACTACCGTTTGTGTACTTACTTCCTTTGATATTTAGGTACAACTTTACCAAAGTTGCACAGTATAAGCAACTTACTCTCGAGGAAGCAGAAGAAAAGATGAAAAATCGAAGGAAAACTGCTGATGGGTATGAAAGATGGATGATGAAAGCAGCAAATAATGGGGCTGCTGCATTTGGTGAAGTTGAAAGGTTTGATGACAAGGAAAGTGGTGGAGCTGGAGGTGTGAGGGGGCGTAAAAAGAATATGGGTGATGAAGATGAGGGCAATGTTTCGGACAAAGGAGAGGATGATGAAGAAGGAGAGTCCGCAAGGAAAAATAGGCTTGGACTCAACAAGAGAGGAGGTGATGATGAAGAAGGTGCAAGAGGTGGTGATCTTGATTTTGATGACGATGATATTGAGAAGGGTGAGTGCCTTTTTAGTTTTTAATGCTTCTATAATATACCCTTCATATCAATGTGCTTAATCTTTAACAGTTTTATAGGAAAAAATCATTGTTCAATCTATGTTCTTTTGATATCAAAGGTATTACGTTGCAATGATTTCCAAACAATCTCCTTCTAATTTCGTTGCTACGCCATCGTTGGTGTCAAATGTCATTTCCCTAATAAAAAGAACCTAGGAAAGAGCTATTCGATGCTAAAAGATTAGGCGATGTGTCAGTTCTCTTCTTCTTACCCTTCCCTCAGGAATAGAGTGATGCGAATGTTTTGCAGATCTTCTGCTTTGTAGATTTAACTATGTCGTACATTAGTGTTTCACCATTCCGGGTTTGATGAATTCTCAATTTATTTATAATTATCTTCTTTGGACGGTAACTTTTTGTGACATTGTCGGCAAGCTACAATTTTTAAAGCTTTTTGTTTATATTTGGCAGGTGATGATTGGGAGCATGAGGAGATTTTCACGGATGATGATGAAGCGGTAGGAATTGATCCCGAGGAAAGGGAAGATTTGGCCCCAGAAATTCCTCCACCTCCAGAAATTAAACAGGTAAGTTTTGTTTATGTTGTTGCAACCTGTGTCACCATCTAGACTGTACTTCAGCATGCCTCTTCATATTCTAGTGGTGGATGAGAATGTATTGGATCTCTATAGTTATATTTCAGCATCACATGTCAATTATCCACTTCCTTAGAGATCCGTGGGAGAGTAATAATGAATTTTGCTTTTTCCATGAAGGAGAGAAAATAATTGGGTCTGTCTCTTCTCTGTGATAGCTCATTGGCAGGACTCTTTTGCTTCCATCAGTGTGCAGTTGTTAATTATTATCTTTTGCTTGGAGATTTGGGGACAGGAACAATAAAACGGTGTCCTTAATGACTGACAACTGATAAGTTTCTTGATATGTGCTGGCAACTCAGATCATGCCTGCATAACTGATGCAGGAGCAATTAGGACATGGTTTATTTGTTAAAATTTTCAATGCACTTCTCTGTCACTTTTGTATTTTAACTGATACGGGATAACTTGATATAATGGTACAATTAGAGTTAGCATCTTAGAATTATAGTTGGTCTACCTGAATCAGTTGTGATTAGGTTACAGTAATGAGAATTGCGTATTTCATGTGGTGGAATACTTGATTGCGTACTTTATTGGGTGCGGATCTTAATAAAATCTTGAGTGGTGGATGCCGAGGTTGTCTGCAAAAGAGCTCTCATAATTTAACATTCTTAATCCTGATCAGACTTCAAACACGAGGAAATCCTAAACAAACCAGGAAGTTATAATTTTGGGTCCTCTAATTTGCTATTGCCGATGAGCAACGTGTGATCTGTTTTGATGTTCCTGTATCTTCAGGATGAAGAAGATGAGGAAGAAGCTGAGGAGGAGGAGGGAGGACTGAGCAAATCTGGAAAGGAGTTGAAAAAGCTACTTGGGCGAACTGCTGGTCTGAATGAATCAGATGCAGAAGGTGATGATGACGATGATGATGTAAGTTCCCTCAGATTTTGCTTATGTTACTGACTTTTATTTTGGTAGTCCTCATGCTTCCCTACATATGGGGTTAACTGCACCAACTATGCTGAGGTGAAGTACTTATAGTGATATCTGTGCTGTGCTCACTTAACACCTTGATAAGAGTTAAATCTTAGTTTAATCTGCATAAATCATTTTAATTTTTCATTTTAATTGTCTTGTCTATTGTCAAGTTGGTGCATGTTGTTTCCAAGACTGGTTTCTCTTCGACACACACAACGCTTGTGATGGAAGGGAAGAATATCGACAAAATTGGTTTATATGGATGTTTCTAACACTCACCTATAGAAGACATTAGTCTCCCAGATTTTTCTAGTGCTGATGAGCGTGCCCCAAGTATCCATAGGTTTTGGATCTAGTGCAGTATAATTGTAAGTTGTGGTTTTGTTTACTTGTGGTTCTGTGATCAAATTTAAGTTTAGTTTAAATTAAAAGTTCTTAAAATCAAAAGGAGGGGGTCAACTGCCCCTTTACCGTAAGGTAAAAGGGGCCGTTGACCCCCTCCCTTCGATTTTGAAATCTTGCAGTTTAATTCTATGATATCAAATTTTCAGAAGCTTAATCATTCATGTGTTTGCAGATTTTTGCTCCCTTTTCCTTGAGAAATATTTGCTCTGTTTGCGTTAAAATATTCATGGGACGAGGTCGTTCATAGTACAATTGTTCTTAAGCAAGTGTATAATTTTCAGTCTTTCTTTCATTTCCTTAATGTAGATGATTAATACCTTCCATTCATTTACTCATGTTAGTTTTTTGTCTGGCATAACAAAGAAGAAAGGATTTTCTTGAAATCATCTTTTCTCATCATATTGAATTCTGAGAGGAATATTGTTTAATGTTTGAACTTTGACCACGTACAGAAAGTTTCTCACTTTTGCCACTGATACATACCATTTCACCTTCAGCTGTGTTCTTCTTATGAGGTGCCATCCACACTCATCATCCATGTCGAGAATTTCAACTCAAGTGTTGATTCAATATTTATTTTCTCTACTATATATATATATATATATATATATATATTCATTTTCCGAGGTTATATAAACCTCCTTTCATTTCATTTGTAAGTACCACCAAGAAAACACGAGAGCAATTTATTATTAAGCGATCATTCTTAATGGCAGCTTAAAAAACCCCTTCCGATTCCCCTGTATATTACTTAATATCCTTCATAATCCTTCAAGCACTTAATATTATAGCCCTATATAAAAAAAAAAAAAAAAAAAAAAAGATGTACCAGCCATGTTCATAAGACGCCCAGATCTCCCCTGCATAAAACCGCCTCCGCTTATATCTAGTAAGTTTGTTTTTCTATGTCTTTTATATTGTTGAATTTTAGATTATTATGGTTAACAGAGACCCCTAAAATCTGCCCTATAACAGAGACCCCTAAAATCTGCCCTATACCCCCCTAGACATAGAAAAACAAACTTACTAGATATAAGCGGAGGCGGTTTTTATGCAGGGGAGATCTGGGCGTCTTATGAACAGTGGCTGGTACACTCTTTTTTTTTTTTTTTTTTTTTTTTTAATATAGGGCTATAATATTAAGTGCTTGAAGGATTATGAAGGATATTAAGTAATACAACTAGGGGAATCGGAAGGGTTTTTTAAGCTGCCATTAAGAATGATCGCTTAATAATAAATTGCTCTCGTGTTTTCTTGGTGGTACTTACAAATGAAATGAAAGGAGGTTTATATAACCTCGGAAAATGAAACCTTTCTAGCCGGTTGAGGTAGTTAAAAAGATTAAACCTTTAGAATTACCCCTAGTCACTGATTACATAATAATAGAAACAGATGTAAAGAAGGATGGGGACGTATGTTTAAGTATGTTAATATTTTCATTATAAGGCTATATGACTATTTCGAAGGATTTTAGGATTAAGTAATTAACGAAGGGATGGATTTTCTTTTACTATAATTGCGTCTCAGAATTCATCAATTAATACAATTGAACTTTAACTTGATATTGCAAAACCAAGAACTAGCCAAATAACGAAAATTTAGATTACATCAAACACTTAAATAATCAAATCTAGTAGAGTTAAGAGAAATTCATCAAATATACATTACAAAAATTCGATTACACCTGGATACAATGGGTTAATAAGTATTGTATCTAAGTGTTGCATGGCTACACTATGTTAAAAACTAATGTATCCATTGTTTTTCGTAAAATTAACTAATGATCCAAGTGTATCCAATGTATCTAACAAGGACCCTTGATTTTTTTTCTAATCTAATGGTTATGATTGGTTCTCACGGTTCATATAAAATTCTACAGGAGCGCGACTATATATATATACTCCCTCTGTCCAGCTCACTTGACACCTTTTGATCAAAACTGGTCAACTTAGGGTCGTTTTGACCAACACTTTATAAAATATTTATGTTCCAAAAAAAAATAAAAAAATTGTTATTGAGAGGATTTTTAATGGTGATCATTTTACATTTTTAAACTTTTTATTCGGATCATAAATGTTTTTATAAAGTGTTGGTCAAACCGACCTTAAGTTGACCAGTTTTGGTCAAAAGGTGTCAAGTGAGCTGGGACAGAGGGAGTATATATATATGTATATATATATATATATATATATATATATATATATATATGTGTGTTGTGTTGTATATATATGTATATATATTTAGGGGGGTTGTTGTAGTCTTGCTTTATGTTAAGTTTCCTGTTCGATCCAGCTTGCTACCTCCGTCCCAACTCATAGCATCTTACTGTTTGCAATATTTAAGGAGAGATATATATTAAAGTATTGTGAGTGGAGAATAATGAGTGGTTGAAGAGAATGAGTGGAGAATAATGAGTGGTTAGAAAGAGAATGAGTGAATAATGAGTTAAGAGAGAGATGAGTGGAAGATTATAAAAATAATAACTTTCCTTTTTGGATTGTGCACATATCAACGACACCACTTAAAAGTAAGTGTCACATTGAGCTGGACGGAGGTAGTATATGAAGGTTCTTCGCTGGGCTTATCCAGGTAGAAGATGAAAGCTCCCCTGTGTTCGCACCAAAGAAGGAAGCTGTTAAACATGAAGCTGTTGACGATAGTCCCTCTAAACTAGCTGTGACTGGATCTGCTCGAGGAACTCCGCCAATATCCAAGTCAGCTAAGGGGAAGAGAAAGACAAATGGTGATGGTACAAAAGCAAACGATGACGCATCTTCAAAGAAAGCGAAGGCAGAAAATGTGCACTTTTCAATTTACTTCAAGCTCCATTTAATTTACAGATATCAGATGTGTGTTTATATTGTTCAAGCATTCAAGCATGTAGTCTTAATTTTTTTCTATTGTAATCCAGGAAGTAAAACCTACTTCAAAGGGTAATGTGCCGGCTAAAGGCTCTTCATCCGTGCCCACTTCTTCGACTGGACCCGTGACAGAAGATGAAATTAGGGCAGTTCTCATGCAGAAGACCCCAGTGACTACTCAGGATCTTTGTGATAAATTTAAAGCTAGACTAAAGCGCAAAGAGGTAACATAATTTCGTATGTTTCCATGTCCCTTAGTTATACTTGTTCTAATACTGCAGATTGATCCTCTGTCCCGGAATAACTGTCTCCCTTTTTTGTATGTTAGTACGAAGGAACTTTGAGCAATAAATTTAGGTTGATTTAATTCTCCTAATAAAATTATAAAACTTGTTATTAATACACCAATATAAATACTAGGAAAAATTGCATCAAAAGTCACCCAACTATTCGCGATGAGTGGATTTGATCACTCAACTCATTTTTTTTGCATTTAACAGCCTCAACTCATTTTTTTGTGCTTCCATGATCACTATGGCTAACGGCATCCATATTTTGGCGTTAAAATGTCATGTGCGATGCACACGATGAAATTTTTAAGGGTGAGATTGGAAAAACATGATAATTTAAAGTAAGAAATATGTTTGGGTCTAATGTGTAAAATTATAAAGTGAAAGGTGCTAAACTAATTAAAAAAAGTTAGGAAAAATTGCATCCAAAGTCACCCAACTATCCGTGATGAGTGGATTTGATCACTCAACTTATTTTTCTTGCATTGAGTAGCTTAAACTAATTATTTAGTGCAACAACAATCACTAGAGCTAATGACATCCAATTTTTTTCGTTAAGTTATCATTTGCAATATACATGGCTGAATTCTGAATGGTAAAATAGGAATTAAAAATTGTTTTGATGTCATATCAACCTTCAAACCATCCACCTTCTTCCCTCATTCCGGCGGCCCAGACCCTCCAAACAAGCCCATCCCACCACTACCCCCTTTTCTCTCCTCCCATCACCCATCACCGGCCTCATACTGCCGCTAGTACCATTATCACCATATTTTTCTTGCCTTTTTCTTGGCCAAAGTCCTTCAACAACCAAGCATAATGACCTTCACCCAACAATCAATATGAAATCAATCATGAACTTTGTCATTTTTCTGAAAGAGATCTTTAGTTTTTAATTACTTATTTTTTTTAGTTCTTCATTTATCAATAAATTGCACCCAGTTTCTGTAAAATTACACCAAACTGAAACAAAACAATCTTGCTGCCGGTTTACATAGGATTCTCATGTGTAAACGATTCACTTGAAGCAAGTTAAACGATTAAGGAAGAACCGTAGGCAATTTCGAGGTGGCAGATCTAGGGTTTTACAAATGGGATGTCAAATAAGAGAAGATGAAAAGAGTGATCTTGAAAGCTAGAGGTGAGAGTGATGGTGGAGGTGAGTGACGGAGACGAAGAAGGGAGGGGGGGTCGCTGGAGGATTGAAAGATGAAGGGGAGCCTGAATGGTGAACGGGCGTGAAATATGTAGTTTTGAACCTTGTATTCAACTATCAAGAGGATTCCTATTTTACCCCTTAAAAAAAGCTCGTGCATAAGTACATAATGATTTAACGATTTTTTTTTCTTTGATAGAGTTGGTCTTAGTGACCACGTAAGACACATATAAATTAGTTTAAGCTATCCTATGTAAATAAAATGAGTTGAGTGACCAAATCCACTCATCGCATATAGTTGGGTGATTTTAGATGCAATTTTTCCAAAAAGTTATTTTACTAATTTTATTTAAAGTATAAGGTTTAAATTGAAAATAAAAAATATCCTACCACTCTCCAACCCCAATCTCACCATTTAAAAAACCCTAGCCTCTTCTAACCTGCTATTCAACGCCATTATCTCCCCATTAGCCCCCACACTCTGCCTACACTTCCGACGACTTCCTCTACCACCACACCTTCTTTCTTGCAATCAGCCACCCTCATTCCCTCCGTCAACAATCTCAATCCAAGTTACAACCCTCTGTCGGATTCCCCACTCCATGACGATCTATATATCTGGGAAGTTAAGAGAGAAACTAGTGAGGCGGTTGCGGGATGTGTATACACACAGCAGCATCACAAAAAAAAAAAAAAAAAATCAGAATGTTTTTTTCAAAAAAAAATGCAACATTAAAAAAGTATTACTCCCTCCGTCCCGGCCTAAGAGTCTGAGTTTGACTTTACACGGAGATTAAGAAAAAGTAAATGTTGTGAGTATGAAAAAATAAGTAAGAGAAAGTAGGAGAGATAAAGTGGGTAGGGAGTTTTTGTTGTGAGAATGACAAGTGGGTCCCATAGTCCATTTTAGGTAATAAAGCAACTAAGAACCTTAGGCTGGGACAGAACCAAAAAGGAAAGTAAGAACCTTAGGCTGGGACGGAGGGAGTATAAGTTATTTTTTCTAGATTTTTTTAATTTTTAGTCTTATTTTAATATTAATCTCATAATTTTTATTACTTCTCGACTTGAATTTCCTTATACATGCTAATTGAATTATATTTTCATTTTCACCCCTATACTTCCATCAGTGTCTAAATTGGTTAAGAATACAGTAGTTTCCTTTTTTACCCTTAAATATCTAATCATGTGCATTGCACATGACAATTTAACGCCCATAATATGGATGCCGTTAACCATTGTGATCACTGGAGCACATAAAAATGAGTTGAGGCTATTAAATGCAAAAAAAAATGAGTTAGATCAAATCCACTCATTGTAATAGTTGTTGGCTGCAATTTTTCCTAAATAATATCAATAACAATTTTTAAATTTTCGTTAGGATAATTAAAGCAACCTAAATTATTGCTCAAAGTTCCTTCGTACTAATGTACAAAAAAGGGCGACACTTTATTCCGGGACAGAGGAGTATCTTTTTACTCATTTCATTTGCTGTTCTTACTGGAAGCTTTTATTTAGGGTCTTCCTTGTGAAAATAACTTATGGAAAACGGGATTGGAGATTGCATGGGGTTTTGGGTGGTTTATGAAAATGAGTCAACCACTGGAAATTTTTGCGAAACAACAGCAAATCACTCAGCCACGTAAGTACGGCAGGCCCTCAAATTTGAGCACCATAGGTCAGCTCCAGAAAATGAATCTACTCTCTCCCCCACAGAATCTTACCTCTATTTGGGAACTCTTCTCCTTTTGTTTTACTGTTACTTGTGCAGGACATTTTCGAGCGAAGTCTCGTGCCTATCAGTAACTTCAAAAGATTTCCAGGAAATTGACTTTCCAAAACATTTTATACAAGTTAAATAAGTTGAATCTAAGCTCAAGGATAATGTGAATCTCGGGTCAAGATTGAATTTCCCTGTTTTTTATGCCTCTTGATGTTCAGTTCAAACACTGGGTTTGAAAAGTTAAAACAATTAAGGGATGTATTAGTTGTCCTTGGATTGTGTGAAAATTACAAAAATGCTTGAGCGATATTTATATAACCGTGGAGGGGAAAATTGACAATTCATGGGACTCCGCCCATAATGTGTACTAGCGAACTCTTAAGTTGCAACTACATAACCTGAACAGAAGCTTAAGATAGTGTCCATTTTAACGTGTTGATGACTGAAATATTATACAAACGTATACAAGCCTCAGCCTCGTTTATTATGCATCTTTTGTTTACTCAATGGTGTAGGATAAGAAAGCATTTGCTGGTATACTGAGGAGGATTTCAAAGATCCAGAAGATCAGTGGGTCAAGCTTCGTGGTTTTAAGAGAAAAATGAGCCACGCCAAATGACAGTAAACACAACTTTAGACGAGGAGCTTCAGATGCAAACCTTCTACTAGGTTGATTCTTGTTGAGACAGAGAGGAAGAACTTAATTCCTGAGCAGAAAAGAAAGAAAAATCAACGAAAAGTGGTTGTGGAAAATGAAGATAATACAGAAGACAGGTAATTTTACTTCAGAAAATAGTTGGGCATAACTTTTGAATGTGGTATTTGCCTTCCAAGCTATTCAAAGTATTAGTATTACTATGACTCGTTTATAGTTAAAAAGCCTTAAAGGATGAGAGAATCTTACTTGAGAAATATGGCTACAGACGATTATGAAAAGAACTTAAACGATTATTTGCTCCTCGAAATTTCCTAGATGAGTAGAATATGTAAATTTCGGCCTCTTCCTAAATGGACACCTTCTTGTTCAGTCTCCTACTTTGGCGGCTTCTCATTATCGAAGTGTATATTACCTCTTCTTCTTCATCATCTATCTCCTCAACCTTCCCTAGTTTTCCTAAACTTGTCCGTTGAAAAACTAAATCTTGGTGTGAAGAATCTGTTAGGACTCAGGTGATGATAAACCATGATGATCAATGTACCAACATCTCGCCACTCGGGTGTGTAGGGAGAATTTAGTGTACATCTCACTTGAGGAGAAGGTGACTCTGCCCAGTTAGGAGTTTGGTGAGAGTTTAGATTACTTTGGACTTGAGGAGAAGGGAGATGGTATTTTTGGGCTAACCTGCCATTATTAGGAAATTGAGGGTTCAAATTTGGTGAATCCAAAAGACATTGTTTTAGCGTAGTTCCTATATAATTTTAACTTGATCTCCATCATCTTTGCCGCTAACAATACTTTGAGCGACGTTCAAATTTGGTGGAGATAAAAGACATTGTTTGAGCGGCAAATCTCCTATGATCG